>OX336388.2:1636404682-1636422182 GCA_946902985.2 Meconema thalassinum
TGCCCTTTGCGTGCGCATTCTTGCCGCAGCGGAACTGTAAGACCGGCAATTATTCGTTTATTTGCATATCTTACATCTAGACATCTTCTATGAGGCGATAAGTAGACCGCACGTTATCTTAAACTAAGTTTCCGGAACATCACTGCCACTCTTGACAAATTATTCACACTCTTGATTTCGTGCCTTCCTTTCGTAATGGAAGATATCACAAGATTTTCAATTATATTTCACCTTCCCTTTTGCAAGTTTTTCTCTAGATCCTAAAGCTACAGTTCGATCGCTGAGAGAGCAATGCTGGCGATCTTCGTTCCATTATTTCTGACTGCAGACGTACCGGTACGTTACAACGTTTAAAATATCAAGTACAATTACTTGCTTTGGCGATCATCATCCAAGTTAGTGAATTTGGTAAAGAAGAGACTACCAACAAAGCAATATGACTGCAAAGTTATGAGAATTTTGTGATTTCCCGAAAATCAGTATTCAAAATTTTAATATATTTTGTTCGATCATTCCGTTCATACGTCATTATTTCCATTTCGACCAATAACGTGTAACAATTTGATCAGCCAATTATATACCTCTATTTTTACAACAAAACATCATGCCAGTTATAGCTGAGCTCTTATCATACTTTCGTTTTCGCTTACCGCTGTTCTTTTGTTCACAATGGCAGGATTAGTGGTTTTATGCTTCGTAGTATTGATGTCAATATAAGTTTACGTTGGCGACGTATTTCGTTGTTGACAATGCTGCTGTAGATATCTGAATACATGGTCTTCCGCATAAAACCTAACCGCTGGTGACCGTGAACTGGGGGATGCCAGCCAGTTGGCCGGCCTTGCCTCGCTGGCGGTAGAGCGGTCAGGTTTTATACGGTAACTGCTTTACATTAATAACACTGTATTGGTGCTCATAGTTGGAACTTAGTTTACCCAGTAAAATTTAAGGGATTACGTTAAACAGTATTCCAGTTCATTCATGAAATATTCACTCTAAATGTAACTCGTACTTCGGAAATCCTTTAGGTATGTGCCCGCGTTTCTTTGACGCTCGGGCACCCCAAAACCACCGTCAGTTCAAAAGTTTATATACAATTTACGTATATATGTATATATATCACTTTCTTGTGGACACGATAACTACCGCAATTTTGCACCAATCACTCCGATTTTTTTTACATAATATGTATCCCTTTCTAATCTCGGTCGAGTTCGTTAATGGGCATAATTGGTCGAAGGGGGTGAAAATGGGGGGCTTCTTTTTTCTTCGAAAAAGTGAAATATCGCTATAACTCTCTTAATATGTGAAATATCGAATCCATTCAAAGTTCATACTATATGTAGGGTAAAGCCCAAAAATTTATGTTTTAAAAGTTTTTTTATAGCACCAACCATTGTCCAAAGAGGTGGGAAAATGTGGGTTTAATATGCACAATATCAAAACCGTACGAAATGGACAATATTCCCCTAATAATTACCTAAAACTTTTGTCTGAAATAATTTTTGACATGACCCACCATTACGCCAAGGGATGAGAAAAATTATTTCGGAATTATAAGAAAATGTCAAGAGCTATCAGAGGTTACCCTGACAACGCTTCTAAATTGATGAGGGATGTGCTATCAGAGGTTGCCATGACAACGCCATTGCACGAGATCACATTCAGTTTTCCATCTGACTCTGTGGGAAGCGGCGTCGGTGACGTAACTGGTAGCATGCTGAACTTCTATGCCCAAGGTCGCGGGTTCAAAGCCGACCGAAGTTGTCGGATTTTCTAAGAGCGCTAAAAATCTCTCAGTATGCTTTCCTTAGGAGGGGAAGTTCCAACGTTCATTGCAAGTTGCTGGTTGCGAGGCATCTAGTAGCAAAGTTCGTAGCTAGGTGTCGTTGACGGTAGTATTTGGTAACAAAATTAGGAACTACTACTTGAAATTGACCGTCTGCAGTCCTTACGTGAATTACAGACTGGTACTGCCATCACAATTAGCACTGTTTATCAGACAGTTTCTACACACACACCCAAAGTACACGGGGCTACATGACCGCGTTGTCGCAGCCCCTAAACTGAGGAACCAACCAACATCTCTGCGGGAGATTAAATTTTGCGTGATGAAGTAACAGACCGTTAGATAGTTACACATCAGTGTCGAAACCATGCATAAGGACAGTGTGACCACAAGTATAATAAAAATGGACCCCAAATGACGAGAAGGTTACCGTCTCCAAAAGACGATAAAATGTTAAAAATATGTATAAAAAGGCGAAAAAACAAAGTTAATTCCAATTGTAAAATACTTTCTCGCAATAAATGAGATCTGATCCTTCTACGAAAACCTGCACATTCTGCCTATTTTCACGCCACCGTCAACGACTACTAGTTCAGAACTTAGCTACTAGACACCACCGCAGTCGGCTCTTGGCAACGAACGTAGGAACCTAAGAGCGTTGTTTACATTCTTACCCTATATAATTTAGCTTCACACAGGTGTAATTAGTGGAAGGTTCTTTAACATGCCATAAATCTATGACATGGGACCGCCGGCTTTACTTCCCCTCCGAAGGAAGGCATAATCCTGATATCAGGATTAGAACGGGATGGGGGGGGGGGGGCACTCAGTATTGTGAAGGCTAATGAAAATATATTTGAGATCAGTAATGACATTTACAAGGAATCGGGGAAGCAATTAACATAATGTAAAATAAAAACCATATGCTGTTTGGACGTATGAATTGAGCGATTTGTTTTCTAACACTCTTTTGCGGTATTTAGTGCTAAACGATGATATCGCTAGATGTCTATATTTTAACTGAAGAGACCTCTACAGAGAATTATGCCTTGATTACGACAGGGTATTAGGAACCTCGAATTGGGTAGCACTCAGCAGGCAACTGAAGGACACACAGCTTCCAATTTGAAAACTGCTTTATTATAGCTTTTGAGGAACTACCCTCCATAGTCATCTCTAATTATTTGTCTGATTCACGCTAAAGACGGTTGACTGGAAAGGTTTTAACCGGAACTGCTCTCCTCCTTGTGGTGTGTTAATTTAAGGGGTTATAAATGGATGTTTAAACTTGTGATGTGTCGGTATTTCGTCACGCTACACGCAGAACATGATGAGGGAAATCAATCTTGAGAAGTTAAAATAACCATTCATCACTCTAATATTGTACCTGCCTCACTTTGAAGGTAGACAGGGGAATATATTGATCTTACAGCAACAGGTTCCACTCCGCGTTTCGCAGAAATAAAACTGCAACCTACTCTGTTACAGGAGGAATTCCAACTTGAGAAAATTACGGAATGCAGTATACGAAACATCTATTTTATTTTTGAAGGTAGAAATCGGTTCCTTTCCTCCTGGCAGTTCAAAACAATTTTCGTAATGTTATTAATACTTGCATATCAAGAGTCACTGCTCGTTTTAGTCGAGTAGAGTGTGATGCCAAAGCTGGATATTGGTTGGTCCTGTCACACGACTGACACAGTCCAACCGACAAATCCAATATTCCTGTCGTAGTCTAGACCCTGCAATTATGTGTGTGAGTGAATCCGTGATATGGATTTCCAAATCCTCCGAGAGTGAGTTTATTCCTATGCTGGGTGACTGAAGAGATGTCTGGTTCACACTCTGTCTCAATCTGATGTGGTCATGTTTCTGTCTGAAATGCAAGTTATTATTGTTGTTGATCCATTATGGGGCTGGTGACATCGTGGTCCTTTAGTTAGCGGCTTCCGTGGCGTAATGGGTAGCATGCTGGGCTTCTATCCCAAGATCGCGGGTTTAAACCAGGCCAGAGTCGTCGGATTTTTTAAGAACGTTAAAATCCTTCAGTATGTCTTCCTTCGGAGGGGAAGTAAAGCCGGCGGTCCCATGTCATAGATTTATGGCATGTAAAAGAACCTTCCACTATTTAAAAACTTGTGTGAAGCTAAATTTGCGGGTGAGATTTCGTTGAAACGCTCAACGTTCACCACTAGGTGTCAGTGACATTTGGTGGCAAAAGTTGGAACTACTTGAAATTGAACGGAACTTGTAGCTCATCCTATGGGTGTCCGCTTGAAGCAGCTACAGCCTCTGGCGAGCCGAACATGTTCTCGGACACTCCCGGCACTAAAGCCATTCGATAAATAAATAAAATAATAAGTTCCGTGTACTTGGGAGTGTGTCTGTGGAAAGTGTATTTGTAATTAGGGCTGGAATTTGGCAGGAGATGACCGTAGCCTAAAGTAAGGCACATTCCCAGCAAATTTCCTGGTGTAGAAGTGGGGAAACTCAACTTTTAGAACGGCTCATGTGGGAATTGAACCCATCTCTTCTTAGTTCTGCTTCACGAGACCGTGTGAACCCCATTGTAGTCCTCAGACCAGAATCGAACCCGGACCTCAGGGGTGAGGTGGTCATATGATGTGCAGCAAACAGTGCAACTGTCTCGTGCAAAACGACTGCAGTACTCGACGCTATAGAACTCATCCAACGGATAAATATCAAGTAAGTAGACGTAGCACTGAATCCTTACCAAAATACTATCCTTCCTAATGACTGGTCAGCAGCTCCCTACCACAGCCATCATAACTTCAGCCCACTTGTTGTTAGGAGTTTGGGGAACTATGGTCATCGGTCCTGTGCATTCAGGAGTGAGTGGAATTGGTCTGATGACCTGCAGTGTGTGTTACTCTAAATTAGGGTCTAGGATTGCGGTAGGGGCCAAGGGACTTGTATCATCCCGACATTGGCCTTGCATGAGGGTGGACATAACCGGTGGAGAATCGCTCCGAGGATGGAGCTTGTCAGAGCAGGGATTCCAACTGCGGATTTCCAAACGCCAGCTACCCACTGTGCTCAGCTGAGGGATACAATACACCCTGTGTGACTGTATCTCTCCTGGATGGTCACTTCATGGCGCATTGATATCATTCTTGGCTGTCACCGCACAGGACCGAGTTTGATTCCCGGCTTTGCAACGAAATTTAATTTCGGTCTGAGGGCTGTAACGGGGTTAAATCAGGCTCGAGGCATCACTGAGAAGAGGTGGGTTAGATGCTTACCTCAATCACGCTAAAAGTGGTTTTCCGTGGTTTCCCCACATCTACACCGGACGTATGCTGGGTTGATACCTAAATTAAGGCCACGGGCGTCTCCTACTGAAATTCCAGCCTCAACTACAAATACCTACACTAGTAGAGCCATCACAATGGCACAGGTTATTAGATAAGTACACGGGGCTACTAAGCCCCTAAATGAATCAATAACAACAACCAAATAATAGCAAGTAGCTATAGTGATCAGTTGTGAGCAGAGTAACGTCACCACATAGGCTCAGTACCGACATCACGATATGCTACACTTGTCTTACAAGAAGGGTCAAAATATTCTATCGACCACGCAAACAATGCTATGAAGAGAAGATGCCCTTGAACTGACCTATCATATCCAACTCAATATAGAATTTACATATTGATTTCTGATTGGCCGAATGACCACTGGATGGTTTACTTCTCCTCACTGTGCGGTCGATTTGCATTGATCTCCAAGACAGTTGTATGCCTGCTCTCACGTGCTAGGCTTCTGCAGCACAGTTCTATTGCCTGAACATTCATTCATTTCACAATATTTTAATTGCTTTCCACGTTTTATGATAATCGTATTCAGAATTCGCTCTAAAGGTGAACTGCTTATCAACATAAATGAAGACAGCATTGAATAGGGACGTTTATGAGAAGGTCCATTGTTTGTCATCGGATGGCTCCACAAGGAAGAGTGTAGACATTGTCAGACCAATACTATAAGGTTTGAGACAGGCTGGCGAGGTGGTCAGTGTCTGCAACTACCGGATACGCCAATACTAATGGACAGTAGTAGGTTTGCTGTTCAGAAGCATTGACACCATCACCAAATTCACATGGAACCACTCAAAGTATATTGTGATAACCCAAAATTACTTTAAATTCTGCTCATAATAAATCCTCAAAATTATATCATCACCATCATCATTATCATCACCACTATCATTATCAACACCACTATCATTATCATCGTCATCACCACCATCATTATTATCATCACCACTATCATTATCATCACCACTATCATTATCATCGTCATCACCACCATCATTATTATCATCACCACTATCATTATCATCACCACTATCATTATCATCGTCATCACCACCATCATTATTATCATCATCTAAGTAGCGGCTTGTGAATTTTACCTAGGAGGGACTCCACCGTTTTTGTGATGCCTTTCCAGTAATTGACAGATATGATTTCATACATGAATTGGATTTTTTCTTCTCACATATTTTTGTAGCTTGATTTCCTTATTTCGTTTGGATTAGACACTACTGATTTTAAAGAAATAACAAGTCCAACCCCTCCTCCACGTGGTGGGAGACGGGCAACGGCATGAAGTAGGGGATTGCCTGTAGGGGTGAAGTACAGTGGGGACTTTGTGTGCCCCGGGACCGCTACGGTAGCTGTGAAGGCTCTATGGGAACCCTGAAAAGTGACGGCTGACGGGGCTCTGGTGAACCTACGATAGGCCTAGCAAGCCAGTAGTGGATATCATATTTGCTTTCAAACCAGGAACAGGCCTCGGAAAGGACGGATGCAAACGACGACGACCCGGATATGCTAATGGACTACGAGTTGGGACATTAAACATACAGACACTGACAGGAAAAGTGGAGGAGATTGTAGATGTGATGGAGAGAAGAAAACTGGATGTACTGGGCTTGGCAGAAACAAGATGGAAAGGAGAAGGTCGCAGAGAACTGAGGAAAGGGTACCGGTTGTACTGGAGTGGGAACAGTGAAGGAAGGAGCAGCGGAGTAGGAGTAGTTGTGAGAGATGGAATGAAGGAAGAGGTAAAGGGAATATGTGACAGGATCATGAAGATCAGAGTAACTGTAAAGGGAAGAAGCCTGGAGATAGCCCAGGTATATGCCCCTCAAGTTGGATGTACAGCTCAAGAGAAGGAAGACTTTGAGGAGGAGCTACAACAGCAGTTGAATGGTCAGAGCATCATTGTCATGGGAGATTTGAATGCACATGTAGGAAGTGAAAGGCAAGGATATGAAAATGTATTGGGAGCAGAAGGATGGGGTAGCAGGAATGAAGAAGGGAGAAAGTTGCTGGATTTTTGCAAGAGAAACGGTTTAGTGGTAGGCAACTCCTGGTTCCGGAAGAAAGAAAGCCACAAGGTAACGTGGTACAGCAGTGATTTAAGAAAGAAATCTTTGGTAGATTACATGCTGTACGACTGGGAAATGAAGAGAAGTGTCAGAGATATAAAGGTAATACCATCAGAGGCCTTAGATAGCGACCACAGAATACTTGTAATGAACCTGGGAGTTGTTAAGGATAGCAAGAGGACAGAGTACCAGGAAAGGAGAATCAAAGTATGGAAACTCAAGGAAAATGAAGTCAAGGAAGAATTCCAGAAGATAATAAGGGAAAAGATGCCAACAGACAATCCTAAAACAGGGGAAGAGGAATGGAAGCAATTCAAAAACACAATGGTGGAAGCTGCAGTGGCAGTATGTGGAAGAACAAGCAACAGAAAGCGGTGTAAAGAGACACCATGGTGGAATGAGAGAGTAAAAGAAGCTGTGGGAAGGAAGAACAAGGCTTTCAGAGTGTGGTTCCAGGAAAGAACTGATCTGGCAAGGGAAGATTATAAGATAAAGAAGAAAGAAGCAAACAGGATTGTCGCAGAGAAGAGGAAGAAGTGGATGGTAAAGTGGACAGAGATGATGGAGGAAGACAGCAGAGGAAATAAGAAAGTACTTTATGGGATGGTCAAAAGTAAGAGAAGAGGTCTGCGAGAGGATGTGGTAATGATGGACAAAAAACGGAACTGAGGTACACAACAAAGAGACACTAAAGACAGTGTGGAAAGAGTACTTTGAGGATTTGCTGAATCCAAATGGTCATAGGGAGGAAGACAATGTATTGGAAGATGGAGAAGACAACACAGGAATGGAAAAGGACCTGACTTGGAGAGAACTGGAAATGGCTACAGACAAGATGAAAGGAGGAAGGGCACCAGGTGTGGATGAAGTGAGTGTTGAAATGGTGAAGGCAGCAGGGGAGGTTGGGAAACAGTGACTGTACCGTGTGATGAGGGTGATATGGAAGGAGAAAAAGACCCCAGAAGATTGGAAGAAAGGATTAATTGTCCCAATATTTAAGAAAGGAAGCAGAAAGGAGTGCAGAAATTACAGGGGAGTCACACTCATACCTCACTGTGCCAAGATATATGAAAAGATATTAGAAAGTAGAATACGAGCCAAAGTGGAGAGAAAATTGAGAGAGGAACAGTATGGATTCAGACCTGGGAGATCAACAGTGGATCTCATATTTTCAGTGAGACAGCTCCAGGAACACCACTACGAATTTGGAGAGGATCTGTTGATGGCCTTCCTGGACATCGAAAAGACCTATGATAGTGTGTGTAGGGAGAAGGTATGGAAAGCAATGGAAAACATGGGAGTGGAAAGAGAGACTGTAGGCAGAGTGAAGGAGATGTATTGTGGAAGTGTGAGTTGTGTGAAAGTTGGAGGAGAAAGAACAGACTGGTTCAGACAAATAAGTGGCCTGAAACAGGGTAGTGCGCTGTCACCCCTTCTCTTTATTGTGGTTATGGACGAGGTAATGACACGGATAGCAGGAAAGATAGGAGAAGATAAGATGAAGGCAATGGTGTTTGCAGATGATCTCATGGTCTGGGGAAACAAGGAGGAGGAAATCCAGGAGCAACTGAAGGCTTGGGAAGAAACAGTGGGAGAGTACGGATGGAAGTTCAACATCAGTAAATGTGAGATCCTGTTAACGACCAGGAAAAAGGACAGACCAATGAGTGGGATAACGCTTGGAGGTGGACAGCTGAAGAAGGTGGAAAGTCTCAAGTACTTGGGAAGTATAGTGGAGGAAAATGGGAGAAATGACAAAGAGATTACGGAACGTGGCAGACAGGCAGAAGCATTTCTGAGAAGCATTAGGAGCTTAGTGTGGAATAAAGATGTCCCACAAAAAAGCAAGGAAGTGTTATACAAAAGCTACTATATCCCGATACTGACCTATGCTTCAGAAATGTGGACAATGAAGAAAAGAGACATAAGCAGAATACAGGCAGGTGAAATGAAGTTCCTGCAAAGTAGGATCGGAGTAACAAGAAGAGACAGGGTGAGGAATGAAAAGGTCAGGGAAATGGTGAAAGAGGAGCCCTTGCAAGGTAGGATTGAGACATCAAGACTGAGGTGGTATGGACACTTAAAGAGAATGGATGAGAAGAAGATTCCCAAGAGGTTACATGAGATGCAGATGCAGAAGAAACGACCAAGGGGAAGACCAAGAGATCGATGGCTGAAAGGAGTGGAGGAATGTGTCAAGAAGAGAGGCGAGGACTGGACCAGAGTGACAGCGGAGAGATGGTGGGAAGAAAGAAATAAGTGGCGAGGCTTATGTTCCAAACAGACCCAGCCTGGGGCTGGAAACTGTACAAGATGATGATGAACAAAGGTATTAAAAATATTTGCTTCCAGCCACTGGAAAAAGAAGAAAACCGGACCCAGCTCAGGAATCCATCAGGGTCGCCAATTCCCAAGCTCACTAACCATGAGCCCTTGAGGGTGTATCCCCACCACCAGGGTTCACAACTAGGCCTAGTGGGACTTGGGTTGGAGACCATTGGACCACAGCCGAGGCAGTTATTATTTCCACTTGTGCCGGGCTCTTCTCTGTCATCTACGTGTCGACCTCCTTTAGTCAACTCTTGTTCTCATCCAACCCGGATAGCAATAGAGCATCCAAAGTCTAGGGAGTCATTCATTTTCCTGCCGTAACTGTCCCTTATATCATCTATCCTGATACCCCCATTCTTCGACGGATCTGCCCTATTCTTTTAGTTTCATAACATCTAATGCCTTCTACACAAGGCCCTAAAGGAGGCAGGGTGTGTGAAGCTCCACCACACGTGGTGCACCCTGGATAGAGCTACACCTTCAAGAGCTCATCTTTTGAGCTCGGGAGTTGGCGATCGTGATGGGTTCCTGAGAGAGATCCATTTTCCTCTTTTTGCAATGACTTTGGTGTGGACCCTCTCATTTTTCCCTTTTCTACCTGCCTTTAATGGCTCTAGTAGCTTCCAAGTACCTCAATACTCATTCTTCGAAGATTGATTCTTGTTTTAAGTGGATGAACAGCAAGGTCATCTGCCCTTCGAAGATAGAGGGCATTTCTTTTCCGTCATTTATTTCCCTTATACGTTTCTTTCTATTATTATTGCCGTTTTCTTCTTCTAGTACATAAGTTAGTTGTAAGTCAGTAATTAGTTAAGCCTAGCTGTAGCTTTCATTTCATCATAATTTCTCACCATCACCTAAACCACTAAGGGTAGATGACGTAGATATTTCACCCCTTTAGACAACAATTATCTCCATCATTGAGGGTGTATCGATATCTAAGGTGCACAGTGCATGGTGGGACAACACACACCCTACCTCCTTTAGGGCCTCTTACCGAAGGCAGAAAAATAGGACAAAATGAGGTCTGATCCTAAAATCATTAGGTCATCAGGAAAGAAAAAGACAAGAGCCAATTAAGGCCTCCGATACCATAATAACGTTGGAGTAAGAGTTGACGTGAAAGATATAAGAGAGGAGCTCAGCTCAAGGAAACTCTGCTGGGGTCCCATAGTCGCCAACCCACGTCCCACTAGTTGTAACCAATTTGATAATAATTTATGTGATATAAATTCTCAGGAAGAAAATGAAGACTACAAGCAACATATATCAGAAGGTAACCATTTGCTTGCTCCCTTGTCACCTTCTCTGGAAATCCCACGTAACCACTTCTCACGCAATGATTTGACCGATTGTATCTCATGAAATGAGATTCCCCGGTATTCTAATTTGCCCAGTTCTGATTTACAAAAGGGCACGCAGCAGTACACCTTTATAAAATCATTCAGAATACATTCCAACTTCGCCATTAACATCAATACAAAACTTATGTCTGCCACAGTGACTTGGTGCTGCTTCCTAGCGCCTTTATTTGGGAACGAGGTTGTACGCTCAAACCAATGCCGTAATCGTTGAATGGGCAGGCAGTTTAAAGCAACCAGGAGGGAAGCTATCCAGTGGCTGTATCAGACTCAAGCTGACTGAGTCCACACACTTCGTGACGTAGCGCGAGAGAGGATGGAGAGGGGATAACTGGAGGCATTCGTTGTCATGGCAACGTAAATAACAACGCGGGCGGTTTCTCATGAGTCCTCGGGAGCATCTGGTGCGCTCTGCCGACAAGGAGAGGAAATACACACATTTTGTCACGATGGCAAAACATTAGGTGCGAGGAGAGAGAACATTAGGGCTGATGAGGAGGGAGGAGGGTGGGAGGGCGGCGTCCTTGAGTCCAATATCACCGGCCGCCTCTGTCTACTATCATTATCTTCATCATCAGCATCATCATAAACATCATAATTATCATATCACCATCATCATAATCAATATCATCACCACCACCATACCATCTCTATCATCAACACAATCATCATCATCATTATCAACATCATAACCACCATATTTACCATAATTATCAACAGCATCATCACCATCATTATCATCCTCATCCTCATAATAATCATCATTATCAACATCATCATCACCACCACCACCACTATCATCATCATCTCATTAACATCATCATTATCAACATCATCACCACCACCACCACCATCACTATCATCATCATCATCTTCATTATCATCATCATTATCAACATCATCATCATCACCATCACTATCATCAATATTATCTTCACCATCGTTATCAACATCATCATCATTATCATTATCACATTTACGTCAATTAAATTAGAGTTTACAACAGTTAACACAATAAGAATTGAGATGTCTAATTTCTAGTACTTTCAGTCAATTCCATAATTCTATAATAATGCATTTTTATGAAATGGTAGAAATTACTAGTTCATTTTCTCTACACAATGAGGTAATCCATTTTCTATGGGCTGTTGCGATTTCCTTAGAAAAAAATTCCTCTCGGCACGCCGGAAGGCGGAGGTAGATTTCACCGGGCAAACTAGGGGATAGGCTATAATAGGCAAAATATGCAGGTTTTCGTAGGAGGATGAGACCTCATTTATTGCGAGAAAGTATTTTACAATTGGAGGTTAGTTAACATTTTGTCGTCTTTCTATGCATATTTTTAACATTTTACTGTCTTATGGGGATGGTAACCTGCTTGTCATTTGGGGTTCATTTTTAGCCTATTTTCAATTTTGAAAAAATAGGCTTATGAGATCACCTTTTGTCCGTGTGTGTGTGCGTGTGTGTGTGTGTGTGTGTGTGTGTGATTCGTGTGTGTGTCCCCCCCTAATAAAATCTAAACGGCTGGAGCGATTTCAATGAAACTCGGTATGTTCATAGTACTATTCCCGGCGACCTCGACCGTGCCCTTCAAATTTTGTTACGTCTCACCAATGCAAAATGGCGGCTGTGCGAAATATTTCACTAGCATTCAATATCTCCGAAACTATTACCGATACCGCCCTGAAATTGTGTACGGTGATAAAGGGTACTACTAGAAGTTCACCTATGAGACTTTCAAAAACCTGGTGACTACAAAACCAACATGGCGGTCAAGCGAAGTTGAGACTTTTAAATAGACTTTTATCGCGATTTAACTATCCACACGTAATGAAACTTAATACAGCAAATGTTTATACACATTGTAATGCACTGGAGTCTAATTTAGTTCAATTGTTTACATAACTTCAAAATGGCGGCTGTGCGAAATATTTCACTGACATTCTATATCTCCGAAACTATTACAGATATCACCCTGCAATTTAGTACGGTGATAAAGGGTACTGATACAAGTTTACCTATGTATATTTCATAAACTTGTAAAGTAGAAAACGAACATGGCGGTCAAGCGAAGTTGAGACTTTTAAATAGACTTTTCTCGCGATTTAACTATCCACACGTAATGAAACTTGGTACAGCAAATGTTTATACACATTGTAATGCACTGGAGTCTAATTTAGTTCAATTGTTTACATAACTTCAAAATGGCGGCTGTGCGAAATATTTCACTGACATTCTATATCTCCGAAACTATTACAGATATTACCCTGCAATTTTGTACTGTGATAAAGGGTTCTGGTACAAGTTTATCTATATATATATTTCATACACTTGTAAAGTAAAAAACGAACATGGCGACCAAGCGAATTTGAAATATTTTAATAGACTTTTCTCGTGATTTAACTCTCTGAGCGTAGTGAAATGTGGTACAGTAAGTGATTTTGCAGATTGTAATGCACTGCCATCTAATTTAAATCAATTGTTTACATAACCTCAATATGGCGGCTGTGCGAAATTTTAAAATTAAGTTTTTATTTCTTGTGTCGTAATCATGCGATCGAAGTGAAAGTTTGAATAATGAACATAGGCAATAATTTTCCTTGAATGGTACATAATTCTATGGCCTATACATATAACAATCCTAAATGGCGAGCTTCCGAAATATTTAGACGGTTCTCAATATCTATGAATCTTTTACAGCAACCAAACTGATTTTTTTTATGTTCATAGAGACTATGAACATATGTTCACCTATAGGACTTTCATTAACCTGATGAGCACAAATCCAACATGGCGGCGACGCGAAGTATAAATATTTAAATGGACGATTCTCGCGAATTAACTATCCGAGTGCCGTGAAAGTTGCACGTTAAATGCTTATACAAATGTTGATCCACTGGCATCTAATTTATTTCAATTGTTTGCATAATCACAAGATGGCTGCTGTGCGTAATTTTAAAATCTCGTTTTTACTTCTTGTGTTCTAATCATGCGATTGAGGTCTGAATACCACACGTACACAATAATCTTAATGTAATAGTACAAAAATAAAAATCCAACCTGGCGACAATCTGAAATATTTAGACGGTTCTCAATATCTACGAATCTGTTACAGCAATTAAACTGAAATTTTGTATGTTGTTAGAAGAAATTAACATGAGCAGGATATATGAAAATAGGCTGTATAGTTCTTTACGGAACTACTTGTTATACTTGTGATCACACTGTCCTTATGCAAGGTTTGGAACTAATGTGTAACTATCTAACAGTCTGTTACTTCTTCACGCAAAATTTTATCTCCCGCAGAGATGTTGGTTAGTTCCTCAGTTTAGGGACTGCGACAAGGTGGTCATGTAACCCCGTGTATATTGGGTGTGTGTAGAATCTGTCTATAAACGGTGTTATTTGTGATGACTGTATTAGTCTGTAATTCAGGTAAGGTCTGCAGACGGTCAATTTTAAGTAGTAGTACCTAATTTTGTACCAAATTCTAACGTCAACGACACCTAGCTGTGAACTTGGCTGCTAGATGCCACCGCAACCAGCAACTTGCAACGAACGTTGTAACTTCCCCTCCGAAGGAAAGCATGCTGACGGATTTTTAGCGCTCTTAGAAAATCCGGCGACTTTGGCCGGCTTTGAACCAGCGACCTTAGGCATAGAAGTTCAGCATGCTACCAGTTAGCCGCTTCCCTAATAGTCAGATGGAACAAGAAGTTCCATGACGAACTAAAGAGCCTACTTTTCTTAAAATTAAGATTCATGCCATAGATTAATCTACAGTATATGAAACTATCTAGAATAATGACGAAATTAAGTGGGTAATATCGAAATGTCTTAATTAGTTCGAAATAAGGTATACTAGGCATAATGTAGCCTAATAGAGCAATACAGTTGGCAGCTCTGGTGACTGAATATATTCTCACTTCCATCTCCTAAGGTACAGAATACAAAATGTGGTTGAAGTTCAAAGGACGTTACATGGATTTAGACATTGGATCTATTAGTACACGCAAAAGCATGTCGGAAACAATGTCATGCGAGTGCTGGTCAGAAATAATCTGAAATATTATATCTTTTTGTACCAATTTTGGATGAAATCCATTTGTTGGTATGGAAGTTACATGTATTTAAAAATTGGTCCTATCAGCAGGCTTAGAATCATGTTGGTAGAACTGACGTATATAAGTTACTCCAAATTAATGTAAAATGTCAGGTAATTTACGTGTGCATAGTTTAAACCTGTCGGCTTGCATACTTTCAGATATATTGGTATTTAGATAAAATAATAGAGATAACATTTATTGACAGTTGGCAGCCCTGGTGGCTCTTAAGAATACACTCAGTCATACCTGTTTATATACACATATTACATACAAAATTTGGTTGAAATCCAATTGATAGTGTAGAAGTTATATGCATTTAAATATTGGACTTATCAGAAGGCTTAAAAATATTTCGGCAACGCTGTCATGTATGGCCACGTGGAAATTAAACTGAAATAGTATTATCTACATGTGTGCCAATTTTAGAATAGCTCCCATGTATACCTTCTAAGATATCCAACATGGAGCTCAAATTTCTAGTGCGTTTTTTAGCAGTTGGTAGCACTGGCATCTTTTTCAGATATTCCGGTATACAACTTTACTCATACTAAATTTGGTTTCGATTGCTGCAGCCGTTTAGGAGTTGATAGGGGGGGGGGACACACACACACAGCCAGACAGACAGAAGGACTGACAGACAGACAGAAGGACAGACACATTTTCCCGGATTGATCTCATAAGTCTACTTTTTCCTCATTTTAGCCTATTTTCAATTTTGAAAAAATAGGCTTATGAGATCACCTTTTGTCCGTGTGTGTGTGTGTGTGTGTGATTCGTGTGTGTGTCCCCCCCTAATAAAATCTAAACGGCAGGAGCGATTTCAATAAAACTCGGAAAGTACATAGCACTATTCCCGGCGACCTCGACCGTGCCCTTCAAATTTTGTTACAACTCACCAATCCAACATGGCGGCTGTGCAAAATATTTCACCAGCATTCAATATCTCCGAAACTATTGCCGATATTACCCTGACATTTTCTATGGTGATAGAGGGAACTACTATAAGTTCACTTATGTGACTTTTGAAAACCTGGTAACTACAAAACCAACATGGAGGCCAAGCGAATTTGCGACTTTTAAATAGACGTTTCTCGCGATTTGACCAACCAAACGCAATGAAACTTGGTACAGTATATGTGTATATACATTGTAATGCACCGACATCAAATTTCGTTCAATTGTTTACATAATCACAAGATGGCGGATGTGCGAAATATTTCACCGGCATTCTATATCTCTGAAACTATTAGCGGTATCTCCCTAAAATTTTGTACGGAGATAAAGGGCACTACTGGAAGTCCATCTATAAGACTTTCAAAAACCGGTTAACTACAAAACGAACATGGTGGCCAAGCGAATTTGAAAATTTTAAATAGACCTTTCTCGCGATTTAATCTTCCGAGCGCACTGAAACCTGGTACAGGAAATATTAATACACATTGTAATCCACTGGTATCTAATTTAGTTCAATTGTTTACATAACCTCAAGATGGCGGCAGTGCGAATTTTAAAATTAATAATTTTCCTTTAATGGTACATGACTCTATGGCCTATACATTTAACAATCCAACATGGCGACCATCCGAAATATTTAAACGATACTGAATATCTACGAATCTATTTTAGCAATCAAACTGCATTTTTTAATGTTCATAGGGGCTATGAACTTAAGTTCACCTATAGGACTTTAAATAACCTGGTGATCACAAATCCAACATGGCGGTGACGCGAATTATAAATATTCACATGGACGTTTCTCGCAATTTAACCATCCGCGTGCAGTGAAACTTGGTACAGTAAATCCTTATACGAATGTTAATCCACTGGCATCTAATTTATTTCAATTGTTTCCATAACCTCAAGATGGCAGCTGTGAAAAATTTTAAAATCTCCTTGTTTTTTCTTGTGTCCTAATTATGCGATTGAAGTTTGAATACTACACGTTCACAATAATCTGCATGTAACAGTACATAACTCTAGGACCTACATATATAAAATCCAACATGGCGACCATCCGAAATATTTAGTCGGTTCTTAATATCTACGAATCTATTACAGCAATCAAACAGAAATTGTGTATGTTGATAGTGGCAATTAACATAAGTAGGATATATGAAAATAGGCTGTATAGTTCTTCACGGAACTACTTGTTGAAAAGTGTGAAAAGTAGGCTAAAAATGAATGTGATCTCGTCAATGGCGTTGTCTTGGCAACCTCTGATAGATCATCCCTTATCAATTTAAAAGCGTTGTTATGGTAACCTCTGATGGCACTTGGCATTTTTTAAAATTCCGAAATCATTTTTCTCATCCCTTGGCGTAATGGTGGGTCATATCAAAAATCCTTTCAGACAAAAGTTTTAGGTAATTATTAGGGGAATATTTTCCATTTTGTACGGTTTTGATATTGTGCCTATTGAGAGAGATATGATTAATGTTTCCCGAAAAACCCACTTTTTTCCACCCCTTTGGTCAATGGTTGGTGCTATCAAAAAACT